>CCAG010021507.1:0-32135 GCA_001077435.1 Glossina morsitans morsitans | reverse complement strand
TTTTTTTTTTTTTTTTTTCTTTTTTCAAAACAATTTGCAAAATTTCTCCAGTATGTAGAGCGAAAATTTGTCATCAACTTTTCGATAGTTGAACGAAAAAAAAAAAGAAGAAGAAGAAGAAGAAGAGTGAGATAAGGAGAAAACCGGAGAGCTTTTAATTAAAGAGCTGGCAAATTTGTTGGCACATTGCGTTGAAATTGCGTTAGTATCGACTATTAGCGTCTGTTTTTTTCTATTTCGCTATTTTCTTTTTCTACCATTTTTTGACAAAGCGAATTTTCTTCAAAAAACAGACAGAGCAAAAAAAGGAAAAACAAAAAAAAAAACACGAGGCATGCAAAAAAAGGGCAGAAAATTTTGTTACTAAAAGCTACGGACGGATAACAAAGGAAGTGTTAATATGTGCTGAGTGTTGCTGGCTTGGCGCTTTGCTTCAATCAAAGACTTGATTGATTACGTGATGTTTAACAACAGCAAAAAGTTATAGAAGTTTTTTTTTTCAATTTTTCTCTTCCTTTTCATTTACTTTTTTTCTTGCCATTTTTTTTTTTATTTTATTTTTGTTAGTCGAATCATTGCAGAGTGCAGACCAAAAACAAGTTAAGCGAAGCTTGGACATTCATCTCTAAAGTTTCTTTATGCGCAGCAAGTATTGTGTTTTGTGACCCCCTACAATTATGGAAAGCATGTACTTGTTTAAATCCGTTTCAATCCGCCTGAGTGGCCGCATAGGCAAAGAGTCTCAACTAGCAACTCAATGGTCGTGGGTTCGAATCTCAAATACGGTAGAGTCTTTAATAAAGCAGATGATAGCCTTAGATGCTGGCACTTTAAGACTTTAATCCTAGAATTTATTCTCTGGCTAAATTGACCGTTTGAGTCCCAGACGGTTTTGAAAGAACACTGTCGAAAAATTCGAGAAAACCCCGACAGTTTTGAAATAAAATCTTAACAGCGCGATTACGCTGTTTGGTACTCAAACGGTTAATAATCATAATAATAATAGTAATAAATCCGTTTAACAATAAATGATTTTTGTTCTCTTCACCCAAAACGGATCCAAATACTTAATCGAATATTTATTGACACCTTTTTAACTGTCTTTATAGATTATTTTTTCACATTTCCGCATTAATTCGAAATTTTTATACTACATATCTCACGTGGGTGTGTGTAGTCGTAAACGGAAAGACTTATTTCGGATATTTTGATCCCTATATAAAAGAGCGAACAAGCTGTATATTGTATTTCGATGCCGAGCCGTTTCTGCATCTACAAACCCATCTTTCGTTAAGCCTTCGTCCAACGGAATTAATCGTGTCACCAGATCTTACGAGAGCTCTCTTGAGTATTTTTGCAAAGTTTTATATAAATATCTGCCATAGCTTACTGTATATATCGGCAAATTACTTATGCATTACTTTTAACGGATTTCTATGGACCAGTTATATACGCTCTTAGCCTTGATCTGTGACAAATCGTTTTTATTGAATATATTAGTTTTCGTATTTATTCAGATGCTGTATGCAGGGACCAACACTAACAGAGCTCATTGGTCTATTCACAGTGATCAAAAATATGTCCACAATTTATAGGGTTTCCGATTTGGACTTTTCTATCTTACAAGCACAATAATAGGCTTAGTACATTTTTTCCTTTGCTAAAGAATATAAAATGACTTGGATCGTTATAAAGCAATATTTTTTACAGTCTAACCCTAGAACAGATTGAAAATAACTTGATTTTGGTCGGTTTTCTTACTCCGTATAGATGAAAATTATAAAGCGTAAGATGACGACAATTGTGACCAGATGCATCTATCAGCGCCTAGGGAATTGGAGCATATTTTGAGAACATTCTATAAAAACCGCAGCGAAATGCTAGGTCAGCTTTGAACTGATTGCACAGTTTTTAACAAAGACTTTCTTGACGAATAAAGCCTTAGACAAAATATTTTCTTTATTCGTTCCCGGGAATTATTATTCGATGTATTTTGTTACTAAAATGCGCGCCATAAAATTTACATAGAGTTTAGCTTTGCATTATTATTGATTTTCAAATTTGAAAATATTATTTTTACGATGGATGTACATTTGTGGTAAAACGAATACAGCGATTGACCTTTTCCAAGACAAAAATCGTTCTCCTCGCAGGCATGGACGAAATCGTTCTGCTATTGTTGTAATCGAAAAGAATACAAATTTAACGGGGATTTCTTTTTCTAAAGCAAATGCCAACACACCTATTATCTATCTATCCACGATTCTCTATACCTACTATTGCTACGTATCCAGATTTGACGCAAAGATCATCTTTTTCGGGATAAAGAACTTTCTCCCAATAATTAACTGCTGCTTCGCCGCAAACCTTTAAGTGCACAGCGATCAAATATTTAAGATCTCATATCTCTTTATATAGCAAACTTTGCATAATACGTTTTTTTTAACCCTTAAATGCATATTGTTGCCAACTTTATTTTATTTTTCATTTTTTTTATTAAACTTCTTTTTTCAAACTTAAGTTGAAAATTGAGTGATGTAGACAATGGGCAACAATGTGCATTTAAGGGTTAAATGTGCCGACGATAACGGACGTGAGTTTTGAGGAACCTACTGAATAATTACAATATCCCTTCCAGCCAATTGACAGGATCTTTCGTTCAGCGCAGATCTTTCTCGATTATTTGCTATATTGAATATATGCTAACCATTCTACGGCCGGAATCTCACGATCATGATGGACAATTTCTATTACACGAAGAATGAGCCCTAATTCATATTGCATATATACACAAACAACTTCTATTACACGAAGAATGAGCCCTAATTCATATTGTATATACACACAAACAATTTCTATTACACCAAGAATGAGCCTTTATTTCCATTACACCAAGTCTAACATAGTGACTATAATGAGATGCGAAAAAATTATACAGACACACGACGGTAATGAAAGATTTTACTACAAACAGTATTGATTTGCCGATTTTTCCACTCATCGCAGAAGATATATTCGTTTCATCAAAGTTAATACTTTGATCTAACATTGATTTCGATAAGCTTTCCAAAGTTTTACTTTAAAAGAAAAGCTGGTTTTGAAAAGGCCCCGAGAGTTGATTTTGAATCTGATTAAAAATAAATAATTAATCCTATCGAAATTGAGAATCGAATCATTATCGATAACATTTAACTCAATCTAATCACAGATCTATGTCATTGTTACATCAATCTACCTTTTTTAAATTCACTCGCCATCGAATTACGTCCGCCTTTACATTATTATATCACGTAACTTTACACAGCGATTTGCTTGGAGTTTGTTCACCGAAATTCTAAGCAAGTGAACTTACACTTTTTTTTTGCGTCTAGGACAAAACACACCAGTGGAATAGTAAACAATCATCGAAGGGAAATTTTGAACAGTTTTTAGCTGAAACTATTATTCGAAAACTCTATACCTACATCTATTTGAGGCAACTTTGTGCGTGTAAGCATTTTGAAAAGTGCGAGGTCCGAAAATTGTCAAATCCCAATCCTAGATAACCCCTAATTTTACTCATTAGTTGTGTGGTTTGAAAATCTTTTTACTTATCTGAGTCTGAAATTTTGTTTAGCCCAACTGCTAAACTGAATATATATTCCCATCAAGCAATCGGTACAAATCTTCAGTTATCAATTAAAATGCAGTAAACAAAGCAGATGATCAAGCATATATATATATGTTATATACCTTATAAGAGAAATATAGAAAAATTTTCACTGAATACGGACTGAATTGGATATAAAACAAAAATCAATTCGAATCTACGTTTAAGTCATCGAAGAGAGAAGTATTAAAGGAAGTTTTTACCAAAAAAATATACTTCACCAAAAATATCCTTTATTTCCTGTTTGATAAATTTTTCTTTGCTATCCATGTTTTTCCAGCCATCCTTAAAATTAATAATAATAAAAAAAAAAAAATAAAGAAAAAAAATAATAAAAAAAAAAAATTTATAATTCTAGTGCACATATATATATATTCGTATGCCATGCTTCATTTCAACTGCATATTATTAAGTACGATGCGTGCATGTAAACTTACAACTTTTCACTTACATGTACACAAAATGATCTGCTCAGACTGCCATTGAATAGGTATGCATATAAATTGAAAAATTTTCTCTTTCTCAATGAAAAATTCGTGGTACACGAAAAAAAGAATTGAAACGCAAATGTGATTATTTTTCATTATTGCGGTAGAAGAAAATCAACAGCGGAAAAGATGCGCTTCTTCAACTTATGCTTATATGTAATACAATATAAATAAAATGGAATGGTGGAATGGAAAGAGAAAAGAGAAGAGGTGAGTAAGTGAAGTTTCTGTTATTGAATATAAATAATATGAAAGCAAAAACATGTTACCCTTAATATCAAAGTTACGAAATCTACAGTCAGGAGTCATTGCAAAGAATTCGTACCGATGACAACAGCACCCATCCATAACTTTAAAAAAAAAGGAATTTTATAATATTAAAAATGTTCTACAAAATAGCTTAAATTACATTCTGCGTTCGGCATTTTTATCGCGAAAGTTTGTCAATTTTAAGCATCAAAAAGTTAAGAAAATACCATCGTAGAAGGAAGTTTCCCTTACTCAAATAACTTGTTCTTACAGATATTTTCCATCATCATCTCAACAATTTTATATCTAAATGTAAATATTATAAAATATTTGCAAAATATATCCGTTTTAAAATACAACAGCAGGGTAAGGACTAGAAGACACCCGGACATTCATCGGCGTAGATGTGTACTAATTTTTTCATTCCGTTTAGAGCACTCAGAAAGAATAATTGAAGGCTTTTATTTCCGGTAAAATTCTGAATCGATTTAGTTTTGTCCACACTTCTTCTGTTGTTAAAACGCTCGAATCGTGCAAGTAGAGACTTTCAATGCTTATATTAGCACGCCTTCCGTAGAAAATTGTTTCCGCTTTATAGAGCACAAATTTCCGGTCAAAATCTGAGTCGATTTAGTTTTGTCCGCTTATCTTACCCTTCCTCTGTTGTTAAAACGCTCGAATTGTGCAAGCAAAGTTGTGGACACACACAAATTCTACTAACACTTTTAAACTTGTTATGGGCACTTCGTACACATACCTTTCGGTCAGCGCAAAAGAATTAGTTACATATAAAAGTACTACAGTGGTCCAAGCACCACCAGTAAATGTCCTACACTTCTTTACACAACATTTTAAAATGAAGCGTTGCATGGGAAGTACGCGAAAAAGTGATCCGATCCAAACCATTTTAAATAGCATTCGACGTTATCGGACAAAATCAGAACGGACAAAAGGACAGACAAGCTTAGAAAGCAATTCCGAATCGATCCGCAAAATAAAAGGTGGGTCTATTTTAAGTCCTCTTCTGTGTTGCATACATCCGCACAAATTTAATATTCAATTATGTCAAAAGTGGTGTAGGCTATAATGAGCATCATTAAATCGACAGCAATTAAAAAGGTGTTTGCAAAAGTTTTGATCACTTTCGTGATCAGAAAATGTTTTGTGGTCACATGCAGATATCATGTTGAAAGAACTTATATTGGTAAGACAGTGATCCACCCGCCGGCCGATTTTCGCAGTTCTTCAACTTTGCGGAACTACGTGCCAAGCCAAGCCATGCTGCACTGATCTAAGTAAGAAGACCCATGTCTGGTGAATACGCTGGACGTGGCAAAACGTCCCATTCGTGCTGCATCAGTGTGTCCTGGACAACTCTTGCAACAAATGGCCCAAAAATGGTATTTTCAGTCAATTCGTGTCGCCACTTTTAAGCCGTTGAACCCAAAACCGACAATTGGAATATGATGGAGCAGCTTCTTTGATGGGTTTCGGCAGCAGATATCTTCAAATCGAACAGCAACAAAAATGAAATTTTGAGGGTTCCACGATTAGCTTCGGCGTGCGCTGGGTAAATCAGTAATCCTAAATGGAAACTTGTTATTTTATGTCGAGGATGGTCAAAACCATCGAATTCAACCGTTACGTACACTGGTATTTCCTATTTCTTTATCATTTTTATCTGAAGAAGTCGCTGATCAAAATTTTTGCAAACACCTTATAAATGTAAATTTAAAAGAGAAATGAATGGAAATTTCTTCAAGTGGGTAAAAATGACTAAAATTTAATAAGACTTTTTTCTAATTAGCGCTCTATTGCGTATTATGTTAGTTAGAAGCCTTTGAACGTTGTTTTCGTATTTACAAAATGCAAAGTTGAGCCTTCTTTTTAATGCAGCTTACCTTTTGCATCCTCTTCAAAGTCAACTGTCGATTATATTTCAAATTTGCCTCTTCTAAATTTTGAAAATCTTTTCGGACTTCATATTCTTTCCTTTCCATGCTATATAGTCGGTGAATCTATATACTTTATGGCCTTTTTGGAATTGCGTTTCTACCCCTCATCCTTCGATGATGAGTATAAAAAATATATTGCAAATTTGATGGAAAACGTCACGAACATATTTCTTTAGATAATATTATGGAAAATGATTTTATCCAAAAATTCATTGTATATCTTGTATATGCATAATATTTATGTGTGTTATATTACATATGAGAATGTAGTGTTGAGTGTTTTTTTTACCATTTGGAGAAATACATTCTATAATAATATAATATGAACTCATCAATAGGTGTCAATTTCAACAAAACCTAAGTTCACAACCAATTCAAGCAAGTCGTAACACCAAAGCTTATTAGCAACAAATAATATGCATCACTGATTCCTGTGTCTATCTGAAAATCAACACTAATAAAAATCTGAAATAATTGAGTTTTAAATAAATCGTAAAAACTTTATATTACAGGAGGAATTTGTTTATCTTCCCGAAGATCTATATAAGTGTTTAAATCTTCGTTTGACTTTATTTGAACGTTTATGTCGCGCATATTTTTAAGCCGAGCAGTAAGTCCAAAATGATGACGTAAAGATTCGAATGAAATTGCAAAATTTACTTGATCATCTTGGATTCACGGTTTGGTGGATCAATATTGTAAGCGATATGTTCTAAAAGAAATTTTAAACATCGTTAGCTACTATCAAAACATTGAATAAAATGAAAACGTAGCATTTCCACTAAATTCTTTACCACAAAAATGTGTCCGACAAAGCAGTGCGCGACCACTACCCATTTTATTCAAATTCACTCCTTACAACCAACCTAGCTGACTTCTTAAAACTATTCAAAAAAAATAACGTATTATTTGAGAGTCATCAGAAGAATTAAAGCGCTTCTCTGGCACAATAATAATTTTCGAAACGTACGTTAATGACGAAGATGTAACGCATACCAGCTATAGGAAGAAACGTAAGCGTGGCTTATTAAGTTTTCTGGATGAAGTTTTTCATATGGGATCGGATGTAGTTGCCCTCTCATATCGAAACTCATCGTATCGCGTCCTTCGGCATACGACTTTGTGTGTCAATTGCATCAATTAAAATTTTTATTGGTGGCATTTATTATCTTATGGACAAGAGCTACTCATAAGACGTGCATTCAGCTGATCGCACGAGATGGTGGCATTGTGGATATGATGTTATAGCCAGTGTTAACACTTTGCCGAACTTGTACAATGGCTTTTTGTCCTTGGGTCATTGCAAGGCGTTCATTTTCAATCATTCGCTGGGAATTATACAAAAGTAACTGAGTAGGGTCACCAGCTTCGCATACTTTCCTATATATGGCAAGAAAATTTGGTTGCACTACTTTTAACAGAGAAACTAGAACAGCTTTACCATTCTAACAAAGAATCTAGAACAGCTTTGCCATTTTAATAGAGAAACTAGAACAGCGTTGCCATTTTTTCTCATATAACAGAAGCTTTTCCGACTATTTTTCTCAAGCAACTCTGTGCTTTGCACACTCTGCACACATACATACATACATGTTTTTCATTTCGGCACAAAGAAACTGCAAATAACAGATTTTTAGGGTAGCATTCTATATCGTTTTGTACCAAACCAATCGCGCGATCACACGACAAAGTTTGATATACAAATAAATTCATCAGAACAAAGTAGATGTAGAGAGAACAAATTTGTACATATTTACAATATGTCTGTGATGACATTTTAATTAAATTTTATAAATATAAATAAGTATATCTGAGAATAAAAGTAAACAAAAATATATGTATATTTCAATTCATTCACAAAAGCAATTGAATGCAAACGATATGGAAAGGTAAAAAACTGTATTGAAGATCAGACAACCCACCAAGATCCACAATGAAGTCTACCATCGGATAGAACTTAGTAGGGATTTTGGCATAGATATCGAATGAATTAAAGTTAACGGAAACCGCTTTATAATTGTGCGCGACCTATTTTGATTTTGGCAATATTGCCAATGCTCACTTTTTTCTTGATATAATTTCTTCACAAGTTTCAACAATAATTGAAAAGCAATCAATCGACAACTATATAGATACCTACTTTGTTGCTGCAATAAACTGCTCTGCCTTAATTGATCCTTTTTGTTTCGTAAGAATGGGGTATGTCAATATTCATTATTTTACTTTATAAAATGCAAAGCATATTATATAATAAAAAGTTTTCGCTTTCTGTGAAATTCTTTAAAGCCTTTATAGATAATTTACTTACTCTGTTGTCTTTAGTAGACTTTTCTTCATATTAGAAAAGCCAACTAATTATTTGCAAAACCGAGATCGATACCTTTTCGCACTTACCGTCGTTTTATATATGACTTTGAATATAAACACATTTCAATTACATTAACCGAACGATGTCGCAGTGTCCCTAAGTAAAAAGTATAGTAGAAATGACATCATTACAATAAAGACTAGACTATTCCTCACACTTGCATTGGAATAAGCAGTCTTTACATTTTTTACATATTACGACTAGCACACTAACCTTAATGCATAATTGAAATAATATGTTTTTACATTTTTTACATTACAATAATAATCTAGAATGAGCCCTAATTCATATTGCATAAACACACAAAGAATTTCTAGATGTAATCTTAATAATTGTGTTGTTTTTGTTTTAATCGTTTATCTACTGTTTGCCAGTTTACAAAATGGTGCTTTACTGGGAGTAAAAATCAATTGTGTCGTCCCAGGAGACCACGTTTTAAATTAATTTTATTGAAAATCATAAATTCATTGCTTTATAAAATAAAAGAAGTGATTATATTCACCTGTCGAATATGCAAACAATAAGTAAATCATTGGAAAGCGAAAAATTCTTACTAATCCTATGTTATTTTTAATTTCCTCTCTTTTTGGATCCACCGTCCTGTTTAAGAAATATTTACACAACTTGAATATTTTTCATTCTGTTTGAAACTGCAAGAAATCAAAGAAAAAAATCTTAATCGGAAGAATTTAAAATTTCAATGATTCGTAGATGTACAGTAAAAAGAAAGTTATGTTCTTTTTTTTTTTTTTTCTTTGCATAACTTAAAAGTGATGCAAAATTTAGATAGGTAATAAACCCTCTAAAACAAAAAAAAAAATCGAGTAGAACACTATAAGCTATTTTTTTAATTAAGCCTTTGAGAAATTGGTAACTTTTTAATACGTCGTCTCCTGGCCATTTGTTGGCGTTCCCAATACTCATAGAAACGTTCTTGTTTAAGCCATTCTTGGTATTTGTACCACCATTCTTCCCATTTAATGTAATCCTATTACGAAGACAATATAAGTGTGTGTATATTGTTTGATATATTATTGGCGCTTACTTTTAAATCTAAGTCTCTTAGATAGCCACGGGATTTATAATATTCGTAACGTACACGTACATCATCCCAAGACAACATGCCCGACGGTGCTGTTGTTGCCAACTCTTCGGGAAAGTGGCCAACCGGTGCCGGTGAATACGAATAGCGACGCGGCGGTGTTTCGAGTCCCTCTTCTATCATTACTTTCAAAGCGCCACCAGCAGAATCTTTTGTTATACGCATATTTTCCATATTGCTGCGATCAATACTCCATTGAGCCATTTTGGCAAAACGTTCGGATAAAGTGAGTCGCGTGGTGGCGGTAAATGTTGGCAGTGGAGGATCATCGCTGTCGGAGCCTCCAGAGTCGTCCGAGTCGGAGGAAGAGTGCTTTTTCTTTTCTCGCCTTCAATCTTGATACGGGTGCGCAACTAATTGTTATTACGAAAAATAATTATTACAAACAATTGCTATTTTGTCCAGAGTACGTTACCTCCTTCTCCTTTTTCTTTTTTTTAGGCACACTATTTGAAGTTGATGCCGTAGCCGGTTCCGGGGGCTCAGGTGGACGATTTTTTAAACGCGGGTCCTCAGGCGGCGAGTGACGATTAGGGCGCGTAACTTTTACATGACTATCAGAGGGATGGCATCCGTCTAAACTGCGTTCGCGACTAACGCGGCGTACCTTACCATCGTTGCGATGGTATTTATCGATCGGACCATTACGAGAAAGCGGTGGCGACGAAGGTCGATTATGCATAGATGCTGAGGGAGGCGGAAGTGGACCTCGCTGGCATTGCATTGGACGTGAACTTTTAGAAGGTGGCGAACGCGGCCCACCATGCGATCGCGGCATTGAGACGGAACTACAAGAAATCAAAAGTTTTTGAAATTTTCATATGCACCATAATTTAAGATTCATTGTGCTTACTGAGATCGGTAACGATGCCTTGGTGAGCATTCAGAGCAAGAATCATCTGAACAGCTTGTTACCGAACTGTTTGAACGCGAACGACACATGTTCTAAAAAGAAGCAAACAATTTTTTATTTTTACTTTAAAATACATTAGAGGTAGCTTACTTACCCGCGGCGGTGGTGATGGCGGACGTTTGGAACGCGGCAATATTTGTGTTCTTTGTTTTGGATGCACATTACTTACCACTGGCGGTGGCGGTGTTCTACGACGTCCGTTCGAACTCATGTTAACCGATGGTGGAGAACCGCGACGTCTTCCACCTACAGGAGATCGCGACTTACGACGCATTGGTGGCTCAGGTGGTGAACGCGGTCTACCACCTGCGCCTATCGGACGACGACCGCCCAAGTCTGCCGAAGAGCGCGGAGGTCCACGTTCCGGCGAACGAGGTCGACCTCTTTCCATCGCGTGGAGAGGTGTTACACGACCACGCCCCATGTTGTCCATCATATCGCGAGACGATGGACCTGGAGATCGGCGGCGCATTTGCGGTGATAACGGCGGCGATTTACGCATACGCGAATGACTACGCGAACGTGGTGAACGCGAACGACCGTACCGAACCGACGATGTTTTTGATGGACCGCCACCACCTGTATTATAAACCCGATAGCCACTACCCGAAGGTTCGCGGTCGCTTTCACACGAGCTAGTTTCACCTTCAATGTACATTTTCTTGTAACCCGTATGACGCCAACGGTTTGGATCTTTTTCTTCTACCTCTAATAACTTTTTATCCCAATAGTCATTTGTGTTGGCTCTAGCTTTTTTCATAACATTATCAATTTCTCGTCTTTTACCAGCGGGCAGCGAGGGATCTGAATACAAGAATTCTCAATTCCATAAATTAATCAATCTCAATTGCAATAAGTTCAATAAATACTCACCATTGATTCGGGTTACTGTTGGTTGGCGATCCATATGCAGTTTTGGATTCATATCCACACCTCCACCGCGACGTCGTGATGACATTTTTCTCTTCGTTTTCTTGTTTCTTTGTAAGATAAAGTTAATTTAAATGATAAGGATATTTTCTCCTATATTTTTCTATATTACACATTAGCTACAAAAACACAGATTTTATAAGCATTATATTCAAATTCGATTAGAAACAAATTGCAATCAGTGTACTTTCACAAATTGCACAGTGAACATTGCACGCGCGTGTTTACATAACTATGTTTTTTTAAATTTTGATTGTATTTGAAATTAAGCTCACTAATTATGTTGAACCACACCAATTAAGGAATCTTGCGAGCTCGTTAACAAAATATTATAACCGAATAACCGATGATTGAAGTTGACCGTGCGGATATTTTCGCGATTAAAGAATACATATTAAAAATGTCGTTATATACAAAATCCTTATAGCTATGTAAACAATATTACAATCGCATAATCCCGATAAAAAAATCGATAAAATTTACAACATGTCCTAGCGAATCTGTTTTTTTAACTGTCTCGCCCGAGACCGCACAACAGTATAGATACGAAAATGATACAAGAAATGTTGACTCAATAAGAATGTTTTCATATAAGTCCCGTGTTCACAGATTGTAAATGATCCAACTTTTATCTTAAATAATTAAACCACTTAAATATTAAATATTTTTTAAAAGTTTATGAACACAATATCAAAAATGTACCTAAAAAGAATTGCTGACGTTGCGACAATCAGTTTATTATTATATCGCGAAAAACAAGCATGATTCCAAATCAAACAGGAATTCGTTAAGTTTATCAATTTACAATGCAATTAAATAATATTCAGTTATCCAATCCACAAGTTTTTTCAATTAAAAAGTAATTTTTTTGAATAAAAATGTTCTTGAACCACACCCACGCGAGAATTCCAACTATGAAATTGTTTATATTTTATTATACACTTTTGTTTGTTCTTACGTCAAATTAAACATTGTCAAATATAATAGTCTATTGTCTTTTTGTGTTTGTTTTTCACATTTGCTTTCACAGGTTGAATATTTTATTAAATACATTAGTTTAATATTTTGCAAAGAATTTTCTCCTCACGACAGCCATCTTTAAAACGCGTAAGAAAAACAGAGTCACCGTAGTTAAAAAATTTTCATTTTAATCGCATTGTTATAACTACATCTTGAAATTTCATGTGTGGCATTGCCGTATTAGCTATTTTTAAGGCAGTAAGTACATAAAAGGGTTTTGTTTACATTGTGGTTCAAAATTGTTCTCAGACATAACAATTTTCGATACAAATACAAGAACAACATAACAGGAAAATTTTCTATTTTATATAAAACTTAATAAAAGAGTCACGACCGTAAAGTTTACTTTCGTAAAGTTTTCCCTATGGTAGTATAAATTCGAGTCAACGTACTACCTCTTTGAATATTTTCATACACTTGGCAACTCTATTTTCTTTCACATCGACTCTATCACATCGTAGTTTCTTCTTATCGTAGAGCGAAGCAAGTTTAGTTTTGAATGGCAGTGAGCGGTTTTTAACTAAAGAAGAAAAAGTTAAGCAAAATTGCATTGCCTTCGAGATTAACAAGAAAAATTCGTTGAATATGTGCATCCTCGTAGTTAATATTTTATAAGTACATTTTATAGGTTAAAAGTCGCTAGCATTTGTCGACAGAAATATATTATTTTAATTTTTGTTATAATAATGGATGTAGAAACAACAAATTTTTCGGAATTACGAGATGCTGAAGTTGCAACACGCATGAGAAAATGTAATTATGAAAAATTTAAAACATTAGTACGGATGCATTTATCCTTTGAACTGGATCTAAATACCGACGAGTAAGTAGAAATTTGGGAAAAATAAAGAATGGCATTCATCTGATCGTTTTTTAGATTCGATTTACCGTGCCATGAAATAGTTTACGAAGATAGGGGTAAATTAAAGAAGTGGAATCGCATGAGCAAGAAATACAAACTTGCTTTAACGAATGGGTCTACGGGTTGTACCAGCAATCCAAAAACAATTTCAGGCAGTAACAGCATTGGTTTGAGCCCTGGCGAATGGTCCAATCAACAGATCGATGCGGGATTTTTATTTCATTTGGAAGAACTCAAAAATTTTTTAATGACAGAAAAGAGTCTGTTTAGCTTTAAAAATTCATATACCTATTTTAAACTTTGCTCTTCTAATAATAGATCTTTTACAAGAGGGAATCTTCCGGAAAAACGGATCTATATCAAGGCAGAATGAACTACGCTCCCATATACAAAACGATGAGCCTTTACATCTAGATACTGGAGACTATTCGGCGCATGATTGCGCTACCGTGTTTAAGTCGTATTTGTCAGAACTGCCAGAACCCTTGTTGACCGACGCGCTTTATCCAGCTCATTTGCAAATAGCACCCCTTTGTCTATGTGTTAATACTAATTTGGAAAAAAATATGGAAGCCAAAGATTCTCTTACAACATCCGCTAACAGTAGTAAACCTGAGAAGCAGAAGAAGGAATTACATGTTCTTAATTGTATACAACTTTTACTACTGTTGTTACCAGAAGAAAATCGTAATCTTCTGGAAAATGTCATTGACATTTTGCACGCCGTGGCTCTAAAACAACAAAGCAATAGAATGACTCCTGATAATTTAGCTACATTATTTACCCCGCATTTAATATGCCCTCGCAATTTGCCGCCTGAAGCTTTACATTACCTGGCTAGGAAAATGTCAAGCATTATATCATACATGGTTATCAAGGGTCGGGAAATATTTGCAGTGCCTCCTAAATTAGCCGTTGATATCCGCGCCTACTTTGCGGAACGTAAACGCAAAAAGAGTGCGTCCCCTGAAAAAACTTTGGATGAGTCGATATCGGACATTTCTACGGTTAATACGGTATATACATTTGTAGATCGCGAAAGAACAGCGGCGGCACATAACACAAATACTACCGATACGGAATTAGCACAACTTTACGCTCATATACAATCATTACCAGAATCGTCAAAAAAACGTCGACTTATCAAACAGTTCAATAAGCAGAATGGAAAAGGTAATAATAACAGTAACAAAGGGAGACTGTATCCAACATCCGCCCAATTGAAACTAATTTTTATATTCCTTCACCAATGATTTATACTGTCTCATCTGCATTGGTGAAATTCTTGGGCACTATTAGAACCACATATATAGTGATAAATTAAAGCAATTGTAAACATATTAAAATTTTCGGTAGTATCCGTTACGACTTCAATGCAATCTGTACAAGCAAACTTGACATATTTATATATCTTATGAAAAGTTTAAAAAAAAGAAACCGTAAGCGGGACGCACGAAAGAGTCTTAGACAGGTCAGAACAAGTTATAAATACTAATTCAAAATTTTAGCTAATTTGTAATTTCGTTTATTTGGATAGTTGGTCAGTCCATCTTTGAGTAAACACGTGATCGAAAAAAATTGTAAATTATGAATTTCTCTCCAGGTACGCCTCTCCAATTCCAAGCGATGAATCGTTTAAAAAATCCCGATCCTGCGCGTAGCTCAAAATCTTTAAGTGATTCAATAAAAAAGCATATTTTTCATAAAAGCATCATGTCCAAGACTCCAAAAAGACAAATGTTATCTACGCTAAGCATAGAAGTAAAAATCTGTTATTTATAAAAAAAGAAACTTTAAACTTTAATGTTTTTATTTACTCTTTGTAGACACCTCATGCTCCCGTTTTGACCAAGCATAAGCAAAGAGTTTTATTCCAAAGTTCCACTGTAATTTCCAATTCATCCCCTTCCGTGGTTGCTCCAGGAAAAAACTTTGACGTTCAGAATTCCAATATATTCCGAAAATGCGTAGCGTCAACTACAATATTACCTACTCATATTAATCATGAAAATCAAGAGTCTTCTTTTTCAACATCATCATCAGAATCTTCTAGTTCTCCTTTGTGTGCTTTAAATTGTACCGCTGAGATTATAAATAACTCTAAATCTATATCAGCACCAGTTAGTCGTCAAACTTCCAATGATCTGGCAAATGTGTGCGCCTTAACACCGACGCTTTCAACCGCGGCTTCTCTGACTTCGTTGGACTCAAAATGTTGCGTTACTCCTTTAAAATTACTTACGGAAGCTGCTAAAACAGTTATCAGCGGAGCTAACTTTCTTGGTGTTGATAAGAAATCTGTGGGTTGGCAGGACGCCGTATCCGACGCGGAACACGTTTCTAATCCTTCGACACCTTCGCAACAATTCACTACGGTTGCTATTAGTAATACAAAATCTCGTTTTAAATCCGAACCCAATCTCAGTATATGTGATTCACCTCTCCCTTCGGCTGTACCAACCTCATCTAATGTTCAAGAAATGATTACACCAATTAGTAAGCTACTGCCAGGAAAATATATAACACGTAAACTTATGAAAGGGGTTAGTATGGGTAATTTGAAATTCCCCTTTAGTACGCCTGAGTCCACCAAGCGTTTAGTACGTACTGTATCGTCTACTTTGAAAGGGCGTAATGAAGATTCGCAAATCTACCAACGAGCTGAAGGCAACTTTTTAGGAGCGATTGAAGCGGGTAATGTACCCTTACTCACCGATATGGATGGTGATGACGAAAGTTTGGAAACATTCGAAAATTTTGTCGATGAAAACGTGCGAAAAGCCGGTGATTGCCAGCCCTTAATGGAGAACAAGATAGTTCAGCAACAAATTTCCTTGCAACAAAGTAATGTTTGTCGCAATTTAGATTTAGTGACAAGTACACCATCGCTATTAACAGGACGACGGTCTATGTCTCCTATTACGAAATCCACACAGCGCATGCCTAAGTCTATGCAGGTAAGACCACTTCTGATATGAAAATCAGTGCGGCATCTGTTTTTTTCTTCCTTTAGGAATCTATAATGACACCACGTTCTCGTAAACCAGTTATGGTCTTGGCAAATACTGCCAATTGTGCAGAAAACAAACAAAGCGAAGATCAAAATTGCCAAGGGAACTCTTCTAAACTACGGAATTTAGACCTTAAGAGGCGACACGTAGTTAAATATAAAGCAGAGGACGGTTTCACTCCGTCAAGTGGATTCTCCAATATACTTAAACGGCACCAAATGTTACAAAACAATGACAGTTTTAAACATTTAAACTTATCCCCCAGAAGAAAAACTCTTGAAAAGAATGCGGATACCTTAAGTAATGACTTCAAGTAGGTTCCCAAATATATTTTAAAGGAATGTATTGTGCATTAACGTTTCAATCCTTATATAGAGAGTACTTAATGAAACGCAGAGTGTTCACTGATGCTCCCGAGGACTCTTCTTTTTCTAGTCATTCAGATGATTTTGATAGTACACGAGAATTGGATGATCTGGAGGAGGATCAATTAAGCTCTAGCTTACTGCATTGCCTGAATGGCAATAGACCTGAAGAATACATGAACGATGAAGAGACTGTGCAGCTGTTGAATAAGAACAGTACCATAGACAGTAGTGGCAGCAGCTCCTCGTTCGTCATAACAAATCGTTTGAGTAACAATCCATTTGTTATACTTAACAACGCACGGAAACGCGCAGCTTCGACAGAATTTGATAAAGCGGCCGTGGCAATAAGTACGTGTGACAAAAAAGATCTAAAACATACCCATATTACGCAAATAGGAAGTAGTTTTTCTCAATTGACTTCGGGTCCGTCAAACAAAGAAAACTTTGATCATGGCGAAGATTACGTTAAAACCAAAAAATATTTAATTAGCGAATGCCCTGGGTGCCCTGGTGAGACTTCACTTTAATATACACGGCAAGTAAGAGCAACATAGCTCACGTAATTTATATATACATATATACTTTCCCTTTTTAATTAAAAACTCTTCAATTGGATTAATTCCACATCGAAGTTCTTTAAAATTCATTTAATCGTTATGTAAATAAATGTTTTTTTTTTTGTATACACATACATTCAGCTATCGATTATTTATTAATTGTTCGTACTTGTTTTTATGAATAGCATATATTTTAAAGCAATTCATCTTCTATATAATTACTATTCTTATTATCCATTTCTTTTTACAATCATAATTAACTTTTGACATAAATTTCATTTTATTTTTGTAATTATAATTAATTTTTTACATGAATTTAATGCATTTTTATTTTATATAAAATACTTTCTTATAATGAATATCTAGAATGAGTGCTAAACAGCACTACTATTAGATTTATTAGATTTATTATATGATTAATATTTTTATAAAAGAAAACCAATAAAAAATTGTGGTGCATTAAACACCTAAATATTTCATAAAACATTCGATTCTTGTTGCGCATTTCTTCTTGTTATGTTTTAAAGATCCAGAACGGATTTTTCAAACTGTAACGAGAACGGGCCTCAATTTTCAAACTATGTTTATTTCATATTCTTTTCGTTCGCAATTGCAAAGCGACATCATAATTTTTTTTTAAAGCCCTACGACGAATATATATCGAAGTTTATATATCAAAGTTTATATCAAAGTTTTATCCAAACATTATTGTACCTACTTTTGGTTAATAACATTACTGCCGTTGAAGACGAATTTGAATATATTGTTAAGTTGCTCGTTTTTTTGCGAATTTGCGAACTGCAGCAGTCAATATAATTTTTAACTCAAAATTCTTTTTCCACCAAATTCATTACTTTTGTTGTTTATTTGGAACCAAACACGTTGAGAGGCTTATGGTGATGTTGCCGCATCATACTCCGGTTGTCGAGGATATTTCTATCACTTTAACGAATGGTCGAGGACATTTCTACATTATTACACTTCTCTCACAATTAAACAGAATCGAAGCGTTGCAATTTATTGGAAGCAACTCTGTGCTCTCTCCATTCTCAACATGTGGTACTTTTTTTTATAAACGATATAAAGGAAAAAACCAGCTAACGGCTTTTAGCGAAAAATCAAACCCTTTGTTTTTGTTTTTGGTCTCTCTAACGGTATAAAAATAGTTAAGTTACTTTTTAATATAATTTTTATACCCACCATTGTAAGATTTTTGTTTTTTAACAAAATATATATGACACCCAAAAGGAAGAGACCTTATAAAGTATATATATTATTAATTAGAGTGAAATTCTGAGTTGATTCAGCCATGTTCGTCCGTCTGTGCGGCGTGTGTTGTTGGCACTCTCGTGGTCCCGAAAATGAAGACATCGACTTCAAATTTAGTAGAAACATCGGACCTTTCTGCATGCAGGTTGGTATTGAAAATGGAGCAAAGCAGTGGGAGCGGAAGCGCGCAGTGGTGCGTAAACTGAACGCAACTACAGTTTTTGTAACAAATATTTTTGGATTTTTACTCGTTATTCGAAAATTATAAACGTTAGCGGACCGAAATTTTCCACACTTACTTTACGAAGCACTCTACTCCTTACGTGCAAAAATGGAAAACATCGGCCGTGCCCACGCAAAGTTACAAGTGATTCAATTTTGTTTTTTCACTTTTTTGAGGTTTTATCAATCGTTGTATGTGCCTCTGAATGCTTAAGAGAACTGATCTGCATTCTCCCCGACACTCAAGTCGCCTTAAAGGTTCTCAAAGGGACAACGATGATATCTAGGCTCGCGTTGGCGTGCTTTCAAACATTGCTAACAGGGGGAATCGGAGGAATCATGTGCTCAACATGACGGTGAAGGCTATGCCGGGTGGAAGCGATCTGTGGGTTGATCTGGCAATGCAGCCACCAATGCTCACCAACCAATTTCAAGATATAAAAATAAAAAAGAAGTAAACTAACGCATTATATCAAGCGTGGTGAACGATGCTTTTCGCTAATAGTTATTTTATTGCAGTATCGTTCAGGTCGATGACTTTGTATTGTGGGATCAATAATATGGAATATTCATAGAAATCAAGATCAATTGTCCATTGATGTAAGCGAACGCATTATTTGGCAGTCAAATGTCTCGATATATTATTGAATGTATGCGACATGAACAGATCGAGTTCAACACAATGGCAAACAATGAGAACGTAGATGAGAGCATATCGAGAGCATATGGTGTTGCAAGCTCATTGGCTATTGATCAAAGAATACGAAAAAAGTAGCAAAATGAACTAACTGCAGATGTTGTTTTTCGCACCTTTTACTTTAAAGTACATTTCATTTTATTCAATCATTGAACAACTCAATGTTTACTGTGCAATTCTTTGAACTTTTCGAGAAAGTTAAATTTGTTGTAGGTTCCAATAAACGTTTATCATTCTTATGACTTAACATATAAAAGACTTGGCGGTGAGTGAAGACGTCTTCACATAATGACGCAGACACTGCTGATGAACATTTGTACCGATATATGAAATGTTTTCCGATTAATTTCGATCGATTCGGAAAATTTGGACAGTTCACTCTTAAGGCTTACCATATAAAAGACTTTGCGGTGAGTGAATACGTCTTCACATAATGACGAAGACACTGCTGATAAACATTTTTACCGATATATGAAATTTTTTCGATTAATTTCGATCGATTCGAACAGTTCGGAAAGTTCACTCTTAAGGCTTACTATATAAAAGACTTTGCGGTGACTGAGAACGTGTTCACATAATGACATAGACACTGTTGGTAAACATTTGTACCGATGTACGAATTCGGAAAGTTCGGTACAAGTCCTCGATAAACAGGCTAACCAATGTACGTCGAAATATTGTTGAAGGCCTTCAACGTAAATCAAGATGCCACAAATAAGAATGACAAACTATATAATGTCTTGAGTTAATGTCAATCAAATAGATTTTTTCACAAAATTTGCTCCTAGTAAATGCTCGTATCAAACTTAAGACCTTCAATAGATTGTTAACTACAATTTCTCAACTTCTATGGAAGGCTTTGTGGGCAGACAACCCTTCGTTCTGATGACTATCAACCAAGACTATATACGGTTTTCAACAATTTTTTAACGATGCGTATCAAAATTATTTTAACGAGGTTAGCGGCCTTATTAGAGTGCTAACTGTCGACGACGTAAAAAAAAAGTGCTGGCACACATTTCCAGTGATTAAATTATTCCGATTAGCATTGAACGTGCTAAAAAGAATTGAATGTAAACAGTGGGGTGAAACTAGACAAACGCACAACCGAGTTTGATGGGCTGAGAACAAGATGAAAAGTAACAACTGTGGTTCGGAGCGTAAAGCAGAGTGCAAATTGCAAAACAAGTAAGAAAGTTTTATTCCGCTAACAGCGAACCTTAAGTATTACCCATAGTCTCAAAGACATATGGAGAAATGGCAAAATGTTTTGCTATGGGTTGTCTTTTCGAACTATATTCGTAGATGGCTTTAATAAATGTTTTTATTATTTATACAGTATTTTTTTTAAATCTTCGCCAAGAAGCAAAACGAACTTTATCCCCATAAACTGAAAGCGTAGGCGCCAGATGCGACAGTGAACTTGATACGGTTACAACATATCAAAAAAACAGTAAGTTTTAATAAGTAGAAAATATTAACAAAAATTCATATCAAAAGTTTCAGTACGAAAGCAATCAATCAATGATGGCCTAAAAAGTGTGTGCTCAAAATTTGCAAAATTTCTTTTATTCATCTTCTTGGTAACATAATAAAAGAATCCAAGATATGGAAGATATTGCGTTGTACGCCTCTAGAAAAACAATTTGAAGTGTGAATCTCATAAATTATAACAATACATACGTTTGCTTCTCATTGTTCTCATTATAGCTTACACTACTTGTGGTACAGGGTATATTAAGTTAGTGTGGGCGTAGGTAGCACCTAGAAGAAGAGGAGACATCGACCCATCTTTTATTATACCGATTGATTTAGAATCGTTTTCTAAATCGATCTAAGCCTGTCTGTCCATCTGTCCGTCTGTTGTCTGCCCAAGTAGTTTTACTGCAAGTCGCCATTTTTGGGATATTTTGATAAAATTTGGTACACAGACGTACTTTGTCCCAACGATGAATGCTATTGACAATGGTTCGGATCGGCTCACTTTTCACATTGCAATTTTGAAAATTTCTCGCCAAAAGTGACTAAGTAGTAGTATATCTCACACAACGGTTTCTAAGGAAGTGGAAGCTTTATATGGTAAAAAGGCTGAATATCCAATATTTCATCATGGAAATTAAAAGAAATCTACCATCCCGAATTTGGACCACGTAGGCCTGTTTTTTGTATACCATCGCATATAAGGATTCTCATGAAGCGTAAACCCTTATATGTCAAAAAAGCCTAATTGCCAATTTTGTTGTGATGGAAATTTGTTTGCGATAGTAATTAAATAAAAAGCAAGCAACCGTACACCGTACACCACATACCGTAGTACACTTAATCCGCCGGTTCGGTAATAATACACCGAAAAGTACTTATTATTTTCATGCGAAGCCATAATTTTCATGAAAACTCGTATATTGGAAGGTAGGACTTTGTCTCCACATAACAGCTTGCGTTTCGTGATAGGCCCCATGTATGTTAGGGTCTAAAAATTAGATCTATGCGATCTGAAATGCTACTATGAATTAATTTTCATCATAAAATAAAAAAATTAACCCTTTTTACGTACTAGGCGGACTGGTGTAGGGTATGTAATAGTCGAAGCTGCCCGACTATAACATTCTTACTTGTTTTGCTGTAGGAAAAATCTTAATTACTTTATTAAAAGTATTTGCGAATTATAATAAGGTTGTGTATAGACAACAGCGCACCCATCGGAATTTAAGAGAGTAGGAAGAATAACAAACAAATTATTGAGCATTAGACAAACTTCGCTCGTTCTCTTTGTTAGCATTTGGAACACTTTTGGGTGGAACTAAGCCAATTTGGAAGCTACCACATGTAATAACCGCTTTGTTTGGCTTAGCTGTGAAGGGGCTACATCGGTTCGCATCGCGCTACATAGATAAGAAAGAGACTAACAAGCAACTTGACTGGGCAGAAATGCTGAACAGAAAAATTTAATGCCGACGCAAACTCTACTGGTGCTAGTATAGCGACCCTACTCCACTAGCGGAAGGTTGCGAGCAACTTTCTATTTATTAAGTTTCTTACACTAATGCTATATTAATTGCCTAAAGCTTGCGGATTTAAAAAACGTGTCTCTTTTTGATTTATAAAGACAGCAGCTTTTATTATTATTATTTATAATAACAGTATTCTAACAATGAAAATGCTTTCACTTCCATATGCGCTGAGATCTTCACATATGCATTCAATGATATGCAATCAACGTTCATTTGCATAAATTGAACTAAACAACAAGTGCCATAAAACTGAATTAAATAATAACTAAAATACGTATAGTTTATGTAAACAAAAAAAAAAAAACAAAAAAGAACAGAACTGGAAAGAATAACAAAGAAAGGTTGAAAGAAGAAATGGAAAGTGTATTGCATTGAATTTATTCAAATGTAGGTTATTTTTATATTAATATACATATATATATATATATATATATGTATATATATATATATATATATATATATATATTTATTGTCTCACTAACAATGCAAGCTTTCCAGATTCGAAATCGTCTATACACTTATGCGGATATCTTATTTGTATGTGTGTTTGAGCTTTTGTGCATGCGTTACTACTAAATGTCGTGTGCCTCTGTAATAGTTACTTATTCTCTTTTATAGGTAAAGATATTTTATATTAATTTAAGTTTCATATAAAACTCTGCGGAGACGATCAAGTACAATGTTGGCATGTCTCTCCCTAAAAGTTAAAGCCGGCCGGAAACGAAGGCTTTGCTTACCGCAGCCGCCCGCATGAACGCCCCATTTTCTTAACTGTGCAATTACAGTATCACGTAATTCCGGTGTTTCGAAATCGATGGCTAAGAAAGTGCCGCGACCTCGAGTCGAATTTACTAAATGCGGATATTCTTTTTCCAGCTGCAATAGACCGGTTTTCAAAACTTTACCCGATTGTTGAACTTGATCGAGTAGTTGATCCTCTTTTATGACATTAATGATTTCCTCAAGCAAAAGAATTTTCGCCGGATCACCCATCCAAGTGTTAAAGATGCGTAAAGTTTCGCGAGGACGATACTCCGAAGTGTGAAAGTATCCGCCCAATTGCAGTTTCTTGCTAAATGTAACTATTTCGGGTGGCGAAGGTAAACTAAAGTGTTCGTAGCACCAAAATTTACCGGTACAACCACCGCCGGTCTGAACTTCATCGATTAGCAAGGAAATATCGTACTTCTTGGATATGTATTGTAGTTGTTGGAAAAATTCTGGAGATGCATGATTATCACCGCCTTCGCTCTGTATAGGTTCCACAACGATGCCAGCAACGGGTCTGTCTTTCTTACTATATGTCTCAATAAGTTCTTCGACTTGAGTTAAACACTTTTCGTCCTCCTCTTTATTGTCACGTTCATTTTCTTCCAAAGGATATTTGTATTTGGGAAAGGCAGCAACGGGCCAATCTAACGATGGAAAATCGATTTTATGTATGTATTTTGAATGCGTTGTAGCCAAAGCACCCATGGTGCGTCCATGAAAAGATCCATGAAATGAAAGCAAACTTAGATTAGGTGAGCCTGGCGGCATATTCACCATACACGATTTCATTTCTTCGTCAGTGAAATTACCCTCCTCCCCTCGCTGCTTTCGCATATAAGCAATAAATATGTTTTTGTAAGCATTCTCATTCGCACACGAACCACACATCATAGTTGTCATATTATTTAAGCCCTTGGGCGCTATCTGCTTAAGAATATTTTCCAGCCTTACAGGCCAGTCTTTATCAGGAAAGAAACCCAATGCAGGACGATTAATTAAAGCTTTCACATTCTTATCGTTATTAAAAATATTTAACAGCCTGGGATGATTATAACCTAATGGTATCGAGGATATTTGCATATACACATCCAACATGACGTTGCCATCCACATCGCATAAATAATTTCCCGTTGAAGATTCATAATCGACGAAGAAGTTCACCATGTCAGCCAGTTGCATAGTGTTCAATTTTTTTTTTAGTTCCAAGGACTTCGGTCCTGGTATGCTGGCGGTGTTAATTGTCGGTTCCTGCGGTTCAGGCAAGGTCGTAAAATATTTCACATATCCGGAAGCTCTGGTTACAGCCCTGAAGGTATTTAATCCTAAGGCAACATGCATCTTAACACTATATAAAAATTTGCTTTTAATAATGTATTCTTTTTGGAGATGGCACGAAATTTCACTACCGCCTTTATTATTGATCTGTACAGTACGGAAAGTGGATAAATACTAATCTGTTTTGCTTTCCAATTATATACAGTTAAAATACAAATACCTTTAAAGTAAGGGTTGCGTGATGATGTATAATGTGTAGAGCGTAAGCTCTCTTCATCATGCATCTGAGTGCTTGTTACATTTTCTCCAAATGAGATTTATGTTGGACCAATTTGTGTATACGATGTGTCTGACGCGTGGTAAGAGGTTGAAGGGAAATGACTTTTTTGTATACACTTGTATAAACAAAAGCATCTACAATAATAGATTTCCTTATCTGCAGTATGCTAAAATCCCTTTTAGCGCATACACACAGAGCAAAGCTTTGAAGGAGAGTAAAAAACACTTTGTGGAGTGGTGGAGAAGAAATTTACTTTATACAATCACTATACATCGATTAAGGTAAAGTGGATTGTACATTAAACACAGCAAGGTTAAATTGGTTCTTTGGATTACGTTTCGTTTTGTACCCTACATCAGTTGCAACACTTTATATATAAAGCTTGTGGGGATACGTGTAACACTCAGAAGGATTTAAGATTCAGAAATCTTTTATGCATTCAGAATCATTTTGTGAATAGACTGCAGCTTGTCTGTCCGTCTGGTGTGCTTAATCTACAATTCACAATTTATAGGACATTTTATATAGGACATTTTATTGAAATAGATTGAATCGGGCCCGTCCTGCGATCGCTTCCCATATAACGATTTATTTTGAAAATCTCTTTAAAGTGGAAATACCTTGCAATTTCCACTTTTTTCTCGACAAAATGCGCTGAATAACAGTATTTTAGAATGCTAAATTGATATGAAAATTTGGATAGGGCGGCAGTGTTTTTAATACCCTCCCATATAAGGATTCCTACGAAAGGTAAGTCGCTCTTAATTTATTTTGTATTTGATCATAAAATGTCGTTCACAACATTAATCTGACATAAAAATGAATGGTACCAAATTTCGATTGTCTAATGTTTGGAACCTACAATATATAAGTGTTACACCCGTACATGGCAGAAAGAAAAATTTTAAAGAATTATGATGAAAATTGGGGCATAATAGTACTTCGTATTAAATAAGTCTCCGTTTTAGACCCCACTTTATATAAAAGTTTCCATTGAAAAGTAAGCCTTTGTATGACAACAAAATCTAATTTTTAGCATTTCACGGCGACAGTGACTGAACAATGGTCACATCTTTAAGAAGCAAACTCAATTCATTTTTCTTGGATCACGTCACTTTACGTTTGCGGCAAGCGCATATCTAAGTCATCTGATCAGGTTTGCCTTCGCATGATAATAAGGCGTTCGATATTTTATCAAAAGAATAACCATATTAGGCGAAATAGTGCAGGGTATTAAATAATCGCCCGATTACAAGTTCTGATTTCAATATGAATCGTAGGTAACTTCACAACTTCATTAACGATGAATGATGATAATAACCATATGATGATAATAGCAAATAGTTGAAAAGTCTAAGGGAATGCTTAGTGTACACCGTATTTTAAAGATGTTCCAAGCCTTATCTAGAGGACAGAAAAGAGATGACTTTGCCAACTACAGAGAACTGTATATAAGTACTATATATAAGTACATATCAAGATTGCACATACAGTACAGTATACTAAACTTCTCTCTTTTTCAGAGTAAAACGAGTAAAACAAAAATTTTACAATAACAATACCAGCAAGATCTAGAATAAACAAAACACAATTGAGAAAAAGAGATAACAAAACAAAAATCTCATACTTAACGCTGAAAATCAAAACACAATGACTGCGTTAAGCCAGTCGCACCAAATGTCAAAATAAACTTGATTGTTTGAATTTAAATATGGACCCACAAATATAGCTTGCGCTGTAAAATAATGGTGTATTTGTGTAAACACAAGAAAAACATAGGTTTCATATTTAAAGCACAATATGATTTTAAAATAATCTGCACTTTTTTTTTATTTCCAATTTTAAATGTATTTAAAATACTTAAACTTACTTCTTCTTTTAAGAGCCCTTCTGCTCTGACCAACTTGGACAATTTTCAATACAGAAAAACTGCGCACAGAAACTGCCAATGTTTCTACCGAATTTGAAGTCGATATGTTCATTTTTGCGACTAGGGGAGTGCTAACAACAGACACCGCACAGACGGATGGACATAGCTAAATCAACTCCGAATTTCACGCTGACCAAGACTGTATATATAATTAATAGGGTCTCTGAAGCTTTTTTTTGGGTGTTACATCCTTTATGGAAAAATACAACATGAGTGAATCCCCATCTTACAATGGTGGGTATAAAAACATATGATTTTGGTATCAAAAATTAAGAAATCCATGTAGACATAAACAACGAATTCATAAAATATAAAAAATATCGATTAGTGATAAAGAAGATAACAAAAAGTGTGGCTGCATGGGATCCCAACATATAGACTTGCGACTTTGCAGAACAAGAAGGGCTTCACTGCATTCAGCTTGATTAGCTCTTTCGCCGTAAGTAGCAGAGCTCTTTCCGACGTCGGTAGCACGCCAGAGATAACTCGGTGGTACCAGAGCATTTCCTCAAGTATCTATTTTCGGAGGAGTGCTTTTTTTGGCTAGCTATGCTCGAAGATTGTGGGTCCCTCACAATTTTTGACAATCTCTAAAGGCCTCTTTGTAATTTTCAAAGCGTTAGCCTACAATTATAACTAATGCGTGGGGTAAACCGATATCGCAAATCCCTTGATCTAAAGAAAATGTACATTAGTGTAAGATATTTATTTCTCGTGCGTTGTTTTTTACTTGTTTTATTTGTATGCGTACGTGCAAAACCATGTGGTTTGTCAATTTCCATAAAGTTTTGTAAAAAGCCGGTAAAATTGAAGTTCTAACCCGAAAATAGGAATAACGCTTCATTGTGTCGGTGCCCTCAGTTTATTTCATATTAAAAAATTCTACATTTTCTATTTGGCAAATACTTCAACAAATTTCAGTAAAAATATTCTATAAAGAAATATGAAGAATTATTTTGTAAGAATAATTATCCTATAATGTATAGTAGGATCTTTAGAATAATTTACTCAAACCTGGTACTGCCAGAGGCTTTCACTGCAAATTTACTTGCACGCAAACCACTCTATTGTTTCCATCATTTGTGTAGAGTGAACTCACCACTCTCTCTGCATTGCATTAGTAGTAGACGGTTTGTTTTTATGTTTATCCTAATGAAAAGTCAGCTGTTTGTGGATTTCGGTAGTGTTTTTTTTCTTCCATTCTTATGCGTTTTAATTTATGACAGAACAGTTTTGAACAAATCTTATTGGCTTAGAAATGGGCAATTGGACATTGGAGGTATTCAAGATGGGCATGTATATGACCTTTCCTGTAGCCATGTTCCATATATTTAATCAGCCTGGATACTTTGAAGAATGGGTCACGAAAAAGAAGCGCGAGTTATATCCGCCCGACAGTCTCGGCCACCATGATGCCTTAAAACAGGCCATACGAGAACATCGCGAAAAGCAAGATGAAAAAAGGATAAAAGCTTTGGAGGAAATTGAAAGAAAACAAAAATTGTGATTCATCTCAAAGTGATGCGGTGAGCAATGGAAAAACAAAACTAGGAGTTCTTTCTTCAATTGTTTTCAAAAATATATTTATGCGTTTCATAAACCTGTTTGTTACTTTGGAGTCCTAAGAATTGAAGAAAACTACAATTTAAACATCAGTTGTTTTCCTATTTTTACTATTTTCTCATTTACTTTTTTTTTTTTTTTTTTTATTTATTTATTTTGTGCCTAATTCTTAGTTATGGAGTTGGAAGTTCTTTTGCTAAGACAATATGGTTTTGGTGTTTTCGCGGCTACAGGTGGTCTTATTCTTGGGACTGTTATTGGATGGACGAGTCCAATTCAGCACAAACTTATGGATGGTGACTATGGATTTGCTGTATCTGCTGATGAAATGCTTTGGGTAGGCTCAATATTTACGCTTGGCGCCGCCGCGGTGTGTTTACCTGTCGGTTTTACTATTGACATAATTGGTCGTAGATTGACCATGTTGCTCTTTTTACCGTTCGTGATACTTGGATGGATAATCCTAGCCATTGCACCAAATGTTTTCATAATCTATTTAGGACGGTTCTCCTTGGGTCTAGGTTCGGGCGCATTTTCCATACTCACACCCATCTATACTACGGAAATAGCGCAGACTGATGTGCGTGGTGCTTTGGGAGCTTTCTTTCAAATGGCAGTTGTACTCGGAATTTTATTCTCATTCGTTATGGGATTTTGTCTGTCGATATTTTATACAACTGTCGCATGTGGAGTTCTCCCTTGCGTTTCGTTAATACTTTTTATCGTTTTGCCTCAATCGCCCGCTCACTTAATGATGAAAGACCAGATGGAAAAGGCACAATTGTCTTTGCAAAGACTGCGCGGTAGAGACTATGATCTTAAACATGACTTTGTGGAAGTTGCAATATTTATTCAACAATCGAAGGAAAATCCACCTTTCTGTCAATCAATTCGTCAGCCAGCTACCATTCGAGCTTTATTTTATACAATTTTGTTAATGCTATTTCAGCAGTTTAGTGGCATCAGCACTATTATGTTTTACACTACGGATATATTTGACAAAGCGAAGGGAGGAATGTCTACGCGAAATGCAACGCTATTGGTGGGACTTGTGCAGGCCATTGCTACTTTCATTGCAATTTATCTTATGGATCGTGTTGGTCGCCGAATTCCCCTATTAATCTCGTCGCTCTTGATGAGTGTAATCGCTGGTGGCATTGGTCTGCACTTCTGGATATTGGAAATAAATGCCGAAAAAGCTGAGCAAATCTCATGGATGCCAATCTTTTGCTTTTGCATATATGTCGTAGCGTTTTCATTTGGTTTGGGACCAATACCTTGGCTGACAATGGCTGAGGTTTTTTCACAAGATGTTAAAGGTTTCGCAGTCGCTGTATGCTGCACCATCAGTTGGCTGGCGAGTTTTGTGGTAACCAATCAATATAAAAATATTGTAAATTTGATTGGAATCTCGGCAACATGTTGGACAATTACCGCTTTAATGTTGATATGCTTCTTGTTCGTATTATTCTGCCTGCCCGAAACACGAAACAGATCATTTAGACGCATTCATGAAAAATTCGAATTAAGAAAACTATAAATAAATCCGCGTACACTTACACTGAGGCCAATAAGTTGTCCAGAGCTTTAGATATTTTAGACTCGTTCATCTTATTTTGGATATATCTTCGGTAAATTGGCTAAAACAACCTGTATTTCTTACACCTTTGCATTCCAAGAATTACACAAAATGTATTTTCGCTCAAAATAAACTGTTTAAAATTGAAAACCGATTTACTTTGTTTTTTTTTTTTGGGTAAGTTGCAATGTTTTTCTACCCTACACCAATTGTGGCACAGAAAATATGAAGTTGTTGCGGATGTACGTCACATGCGGAAGGACTTAAGAAAGACCCACCTTTTATTATAACGAGCGATTCAGAATTATAATCTAAATTAATCTAAGCCTATCTGTGCGTTTGCCTGTCAGATGTCTGCCCAAGTAAAGATGTGTTTTATCCCAAGCCTGAAGGCTATTGAAAATGGTTCGGATCAGTTCATTTTTTCGACCATCCCTCGTACAACGCCGTATTCTGAAAAGCCTTATATAATAAAATATTGCAATTTTTAAAAGTTCTCGGCAAAAGGGACTAAGTAGTAGTATTTCGGCATTCCAACTTGGTATGAAGACTTTCGACCGGCTGGGGTAATTTTTGAGCGCTCTCTCATATTAAGAAAAAGGTTTAATTTTCAATACTTCATGATGAAAATCAGACCAGAATAGTAATTTAACATTGAAAAATTAACTGCACCAGATTTGAACCATTCCGGCCTATTTTCTAGATCGTAAATTAAAGAGTTTCACAAAGATTGACCCTTTGTAGAACAGAAAAGTCTAAGTTTTAATGTGTGCTGATGAAAACTGACCCATAATAGTAATTTCATATAAAAATAAGAACTGTGTGAGACAATGTGTTGTAGGGTATTCAATTGTCGGCCTTGCTCGACTATAATGTTCTTACTTGCCTTTATTTTTTAATTTTATGGGTCCTCCAAACTACAAATGTTTGCTTGCAAATATAAGTGCTTCCTTTTTACCTTCATTTGCCTCTTTTGAGGTTATGTCGCAGCAAACTTGGCTAATGTCAAAATATGCAATTTAATTATGAAGAAAATAGATATCTGTGCTTTAACATTTGTACAAATCACCGCATTTAGTTCCAATATGTTCATCTGCTTCTGTAATTAGAAAGCAGAAAACCTGTCGAAAAAAATGCTGATGGCGACGTAAGTGTTCATCCTTCCGATTGCAATAAAACATAAGCGAGTGTGCTCGTGTCTATCGAATTTAGAATCTATTTATAGCCTACATCCCTCTTGGTATAGGATATATTAAGTTTGTGTAACACTCAAAAGGGCTTAGGATAGACCCACCCTTTATGATACTGATCTAAGCTTATCTATCCATGCATTTTTCTGTTCAACCTACACGGTGCTATTTTTAAGATATTTTAAGGACATTTGATACATTCACGTACGTTGACGCAAGGATGCACAATATTGAAAATGGTTCGAATCGATCCATTTTTTCGACCTCTACTCGCTATATGGAAAAAAATTGCAATTTTCAAAAATTTTCGACAAAAGTCCCCATATATATGGATGTATGTATCAAATATGGCGACTGCACTGCAACTGTCGACTGTGCTCCACCTATATACATTATTACATTACCAGCAACAACGTTTTCTTTCCTTTCTAAGGGCTCATTCTTTTTGTTTCTTTTCTTTTGAAAATTATTGAAGTGTACCTACGGAAGTCAAGCTTGACCTCGATTGGACTGGAGAAAGTGTTCATTTATTATCTTAATCTGATTTCGAGTTAAGCGGAAAATTTGAATGATAACGACAATGTCGTCCACTATCTTATTATCCTATTTAATTTCTTTTCTTCTTGTACGAATGTGATAAAAATATATTCTCTATTATTAACCGCAAACAATTACAATTACTTGCGGCAAACAATGACATAATTATTTATTTGGTTCCCTTTTGACTTTAACAACTTTATTGAATGTCTTTAAGTAAACAATTGGAAACAATTGCTGAAGAATGTTGCTTAAGTAAACTTTTTACTATAAAAGATCTCTGCAAGCACATTGAATGATCACTTAGTGTTGTTAAATACTAACACAATGTCGCTTTTG